>OU342595.1:14130000-14134401 GCA_910589645.1 Tinea semifulvella
GGTTAGGTTAGGTTAGGTTAGGTTAGGTTAGGTTAGGTTAGGTTAGGTTAGGTTAGGTTAGGTTAGGTTAGGTTAGGTTAGGTTAGGTTAGGTTAGGTTAGGTTAGGTTAGGTTAGGTTAGGTTAGGTTAGGTTAGGTTAGGTTAGGTTAGGTTAGGTTAGGTTAGGTTAGGTTAGATTAGGTTAGGTTAGGTTAGGTTAGGTTAGGTTAGGTTAGGTTAGGTTAGGTTAGGTTAGGTTAGGTTAGGTTAGGTTAGGTTAGGTTAGGTTAGGTTAGGTTAGGTTAGGTTAGGTTAGGTTAGGTTAGGTTAGGTTAGGTTAGGTTAGGTTAGGTTAGGTTAGGTTAGGTTAGGTTAGGTTAGGTTAGGTTAGGTTAGGTTAGGTTAGGTTAGGTTAGGTTAGGTTAGGTTAGGTTAGGTTAGGTTAGGTTAGGTTAGGTTAGGTTAGGTTAGGTTAGGTTAGGTTAGGTTAGGTTAGGTTAGGTTAGGTTAGGTTAGGTTAGGTTAGGTTAGGTTAGGTTAGGTTAGGTTAGGTTAGGTTAGGTTAGGTTAGGTTAGGTTAGGTTAGGTTAGGTTAGGTTAGGTTAGGTTAGGTTAGGTTAGGTTAGGTTAGGTTAGGTTAGGTTAGGTTAGGTTAGGTTAGGTTAGGTTAGGTTAGGTTAGGTTAGGTTAGGTTAGGTTAGGTTAGGTTAGGTTAGGTTAAGTTAGGTTAGGTTAGGTTAGGTTAGGTTAGGTTAGGTTAGGTTAGGTTAGGTTAGGTTAGGTTAGGTTAGGTTAGGTTAGGTTAGGTTAGGTTAGGTTAGGTTAGGTTAGGTTAGGTTAGGTTAGGTTAGGTTAGGTTAGGTTAGGTTAGGTTAGGTTAGGTTAGGTTAGGTTAGGTTAGGTTAGGTTAGGTTAGGTTAGGTTAGGTTAGGTTAGGTTAGGTTAGGTTAGGTTAGGTTAGGTTAGGTTAGGTTAGGTTAGGTTAGGTTAGGTTAGGTTAGGTTAGGTTAGGTTAGGTTAGGTTAGGTTAGGTTAGGTTAGGTTAGGTTAGGTTAGGTTAGGTTAGGTTAGGTTAGGTTAGGTTAGGTTAGGTTAGGTTAGGTTAGGTTAGGTTAGGTTAGGTTAGGTTAGGTTAGGTTAGGTTAGGTTAGGTTAGGTTAGGTTAGGTTAGGTTAGGTTAGGTTAGGTTAGGTTAGGTTAGGTTAGGTTAGGTTAGGTTAGGTTAGGTTAGGTTAGGTTAGGTTAGGTTAGGTTAGGTTAGGTTAGGTTAGGTTAGGTTAGGTTAGGTTAGGTTAGGTTAGGTTAGGTTAGGTTAGGTTAGGTTAGGTTAGGTTAGGTTAGGTTAGGTTAGGTTAGGTTAGGTTAGGTTAGGTTAGGTTAGGTTAGGTTAGGTTAGGTTAGGTTAGGTTAGGTTAGGTTAGGTTAGGTTAGGTTAGGTTAGGTTAGGTTAGGTTAGGTTAGGTTAGGTTAGGTTAGGTTAGGTTAGGTTAGGTTAGGTTAGGTTAGGTTAGGTTAGGTTAGGTTAGGTTAGGTTAGGTTAGGTTAGGTTAGGTTAGGTTAGGTTAGGTTAGGTTAGGTTAGGTTAGGTTAGGTTAGGTTAGGTTAGGTTAGGTTAGGTTAGGTTAGGTTAGGTTAGGTTAGGTTAGGTTAGGTTAGGTTAGGTTAGGTTAGGTTAGGTTAGGTTAGGTTAGGTTAGGTTAGGTTAGGTTAGGTTAGGTTAGGTTAGGTTAGGTTAGGTTAGGTTAGGTTAGGTTAGGTTAGGTTAGGTTAGGTTAGGTTAGGTTAGGTTAGGTTAGGTTAGGTTAGGTTAGGTTAGGTTAGGTTAGGTTAGGTTAGGTTAGGTTAGGTTAGGTTAGGTTAGGTTAGGTTAGGTTAGGTTAGGTTAGGTTAGGTTAGGTTAGGTTAGGTTAGGTTAGGTTAGGTTAGGTTAGGTTAGGTTAGGTTAGGTTAGGTTAGGTTAGGTTAGGTTAGGTTAGGTTAGGTTAGGTTAGGTTAGGTTAGGTTAGGTTAGGTTAGGTTAGGTTAGGTTAGGTTAGGTTAGGTTAGGTTAGGTTAGGTTAGGTTAGGTTAGGTTAGGTTAGGTTAGGTTAGGTTAGGTTAGGTTAGGTTAGGTTAGGTTAGGTTAGGTTAGGTTAGGTTAGGTTAGGTTAGGTTAGGTTAGGTTAGGTTAGGTTAGGTTAGGTTAGGTTAGGTTAGGTTAGGTTAGGTTAGGTTAGGTTAGGTTAGGTTAGGTTAGGTTAGGTTAGGTTAGGTTAGGTTAGGTTAGGTTAGGTTAGGTTAGGTTAGGTTAGGTTAGGTTAGGTTAGGTTAGGTTAGGTTAGGTTAGGTTAGGTTAGGTTAGGTTAGGTTAGGTTAGGTTAGGTTAGGTTAGGTTAGGTTAGGTTAGGTTAGGTTAGGTTAGGTTAGGTTAGGTTAGGTTAGGTTAGGTTAGGTTAGGTTAGGTTAGGTTAGGTTAGGTTAGGTTAGGTTAGGTTAGGTTAGGTTAGGTTAGGTTAGGTTAGGTTAGGTTAGGTTAGGTTAGGTTAGGTTAGGTTAGGTTAGGTTAGGTTAGGTTAGGTTAGGTTAGGTTAGGTTAGGTTAGGTTAGGTTAGGTTAGGTTAGGTTAGGTTAGGTTAGGTTAGGTTAGGTTAGGTTAGGTTAGGTTAGGTTAGGTTAGGTTAGGTTAGGTTAGGTTAGGTTAGGTTAGGTTAGGTTAGGTTAGGTTAGGTTAGGTTAGGTTAGGTTAGGTTAGGTTAGGTTAGGTTAGGTTAGGTTAGGTTAGGTTAGGTTAGGTTAGGTTAGGTTAGGTTAGGTTAGGTTAGGTTAGGTTAGGTTAGGTTAGGTTAGGTTAGGTTAGGTTAGGTTAGGTTAGGTTAGGTTAGGTTAGGTTAGGTTAGGTTAGGTTAGGTTAGGTTAGGTTAGGTTAGGTTAGGTTAGGTTAGGTTAGGTTAGGTTAGGTTAGGTTAGGTTAGGTTAGGTTAGGTTAGGTTAGGTTAGGTTAGGTTACGGTTAGGTTAGGTTAGGTTAGGTTAGGTTAGGTTAGGTTAGGTTAGGTTAGGTTAGGTTAGGTTAGGTTAGGTTAGGTTAGGTTAGGTTAGGTTAGGTTAGGTTAGGTTAGGTTAGGTTAGGTTAGGTTAGGTTAGGTTAGGTTAGGTTAGGTTAGGTTAGGTTAGGTTAGGTTAGGTTAGGTTAGGTTAGGTTAGGTTAGGTTAGGTTAGGTTAGGTTAGGTTAGGTTAGGTTAGGTTAGGTTAGGTTAGGTTAGGTTAGGTTAGGTTAGGTTAGGTTAGGTTAGGTTAGGTTAGGTTAGGTTAGGTTAGGTTAGGTTAGGTTAGGTTAGGTTAGGTTAGGTTAGGTTAGGTTAGGTTAGGTTAGGTTAGGTTAGGTTAGGTTAGGTTAGGTTAGGTTAGGTTAGGTTAGGTTAGGTTAGGTTAGGTTAGGTTAGGTTAGGTTAGGTTAGGTTAGGTTAGGTTAGGTTAGGTTAGGTTAGGTTAGGTTAGGTTAGGTTAGGTTAGGTTAGGTTAGGTTAGGTTAGGTTAGGTTAGGTTAGGTTAGGTTAGGTTAGGTTAGGTTAGGTTAGGTTAGGTTAGGTTAGGTTAGGTTAGGTTAGGTTAGGTTAGGTTAGGTTAGGTTAGGTTAGGTTAGGTTAGGTTAGGTTAGGTTAGGTTAGGTTAGGTTAGGTTAGGTTAGGTTAGGTTAGGTTAGGTTAGGTTAGGTTAGGTTAGGTTAGGTTAGGTTAGGTTAGGTTACGTTAGGTTAGGTTAGGTTAGGTTAGGTTAGGTTAGGTTAGGTTAGGTTAGGTTAGGTTAGGTTAGGTTAGGTTAGGTTAGGTTAGGTTAGGTTAGGTTAGGTTAGGTTAGGTTAGGTTAGGTTAGGTTAGGTTAGGTTAGGTTAGGTTAGGTTAGGTTAGGTTAGGTTAGGTTAGGTTAGGTTAGGTTAGGTTAGGTTAGGTTAGGTTAGGTTAGGTTAGGTTAGGTTAGGTTAGGTTAGGTTAGGTTAGGTTAGGTTAGGTTAGGTTAGGTTAGGTTAGGTTAGGTTAGGTTAGGTTAGGTTAGGTTAGGTTAGGTTAGGTTAGGTTAGGTTAGGTTAGGTTAGGTTAGGTTAGGTTAGGTTAGGTTAGGTTAGGTTAGGTTAGGTTAGGTTAGGTTAGGTTAGGTTAGGTTAGGTTAGGTTAGGTTAGGTTAGGTTAGGTTAGGTTAGGTTAGGTTAGGTTAGGTTAGGTTAGGTTAGGTTAGGTTAGGTTAGGTTAGGTTAGGTTAGGTTAGGTTAGGTTAGGTTAGGTTAGGTTAGGTTAGGTTAGGTTAGGTTAGGTTAGGTTAGGTTAGGTTAGGTTAGGTTAGGTTAGGTTAGGTTAGGTTAGGTTAGGTTAGGTTAGGTTAGGTTAGGTTAGGTTAGGTTAGGTTAGGTTAGGTTAGGTTAGGTTAGGTTAGGTTAGGTTAGGTTA